>OY856412.1:1372515693-1372543193 GCA_963693085.1 Alisma plantago-aquatica | reverse complement strand
TGGATATAGTTCCGTGAAAGCAATCACATATTGTAAAAAAAAATATGGGAGGATTTTGCTAATCCAACAAAAGGATAAGATAAAGTTTGTGAAAGTAGTAAGAAAATAAGAGAGAAGGATGTGTTAAGCAAGGAAAACTTGGGTAAACTTTGGCAAGAATTTGCAAAGAATGACTTTGAAGAAAAGTACCAAAATATGTCTCGTACATGGATGTTGCACTTGTCAGCAACATTCCTTTTACCGAACACCAGTTATTGTTCCCCCATTTACATTCTACACTATTTGGATGATGTAACTGCTACAGGGTAGTTAAACTGGGCAAAGTTAGTCCACGGCAACATATTCAAGGAATGAAAGTTTTAAGTGAGAATATAAGGATGAGGAGAAGAGGGGAAACCAACAAAAGCACACTCTACACAGCTGGATGTGTAATGTGCTTGTGTGTAAGTGACACATTGCATAGCTTCTTTGGTTACATTAAATAACCATATATGAACATTTAAAACTCTAATTTATACTTTTCTTGTCAACACAGGTATGGGCTTATGAGTTAACAGGGATAGCACAACCTACATTCCTTGAAGAAAAACCACAAATAAAAAGATGGGAAGGTCCTGTTAAGAGGGTGAAGGATTTTGAAAGTTTGGACAATGAAAATGTAAGAATCAGTGTGGTTAAAGTGAAAATAAATATACAAATTAATATAAGAGCTTTATGATAAATTGATAAATGTTGTGCACATGTTTATGCAGTGTTGAAGAAGGATGACAATGATGATTGGGAAGCTGCAAAGGTAGTGAAAGATTTGCCTTATTATCTCACAGCAAATAAAGCCAGGAGCAAGGAAGTTAGTAACAAGTTACTTACATCAACTAACACAAGCAGAGAAGTCTCAGAAAGCTTGGAGAAAAGAGTATTGATTCTTGAGGATGAGCTGAGACTGCAGAAGGAAACATGCAATAGAATTACCCTAGAAGCTTTTACTACTTTAAGAGAAGAAAATGAGCAGTTGAAGAAAAGATTGGAGGAATTTGAAGCTGAAAACAGATTGCTAAGGAGGAAAGATGACGATGAAAAGCACCAACTCCCAATTTCATTCAGAATAAAAGTTGGGATTCAGATTATTTAAGTGTAATTAGATAGAGGATGCAGGATCTGAGGAAAAGGTTGTTGGAAATGGACCAACATGGACCTATAGAAGAAACACCAAGATTGAACAAACTTCGACTAAGGAGAAATGTAGTGGAGAAAAGCCATAAGTAAGATTTAGAGAAAGTGCAAGATGATAACAAAGACAAAGAAGTAGAATCCTAAACGACAGAAAATGTCCCACAAGATTCAAAGAAAGTAGAAGAAGATCGAGATGAAGAAACCAAAGAACCATCACAAGATGAAATGGAAAAGATCCTTCTGAAGAAGATCCAGCTGAAGAAAAAGACCCAGAAGAAAAAGAAGAACTAGCAGATAAAAAAGAGCCAGCAGAAGATGTAATGGAAAACATAATGATGGATATAGACATTGAAGCTGGAGTGAATGAAAAGGAGATAAATTCTAGTGAAGTTGAGAACAGAACAACTAAAATGTTGAGAAAGAGGAAGAGGAAGATGCAGACGGGCATTGGGAGCATAGAGGAAAATATCAAGAAAAGAAGGTATGCACATGTAAAAAAAAATTTGTAATGGTGCTCGTTCCATCAATGAAGCAACTGTCTGAGTTGAAAAGTAAAATATGTCATTTGTAAAGTAACTATGTTAATAGAAAAAGTAACTGTGATAATGATAAAGTAATATTATGGAATGTAAAGTAATATTATGGACTAAATAGTGGAGTAACTGTAAGAATATATGTCTTTTACATAGACTACTAACCAAATTTACACTTCAAAAATAGCAAAAGAATTCGACATTCATAGGATTCGAGCACTTCAAAACAAAGGAAATGAAAGAAGATGTCCAAGAATTTATTGATAACATTGATGAAGTGTAAGTATATACTTTATAAAGTTTGATGACTCACATGTTTATTATAAATTAGTTGATCAATCCATAAATTTCTTTCTCACATCTTCAATATGAATTCTTTTAAAAAAATTTAAACATGCATAGGTCAAGAAGAGAATGGATTTTTGGAAAGGAAACATGGTATACGGGAAAGGACTTATTAGTGTTGTTGTTTAAAGATAAGATGATGTAGTCACCTATAAGAAATGGAATAGTAAGCATTTATCACGAAATTATGGATGGCTAATTGATGCTTGTGCATTTTTAGATAATGGATTGCTTTGTACAAATGTTGAAAGAAACAACAAGCAAAAAGAGGAAGAAGGGACTGCTTTCATGGCATTGCTTGAGCACTTATGCTTTGGTAAGACAAATAGACTATCACACTAGATTACATTTATTACAACAAAGTAAATTCGCAATATTGTTTTTACAGTAAAAGCTAGACATGATGGTGAATGAGATAACACTAAAAGAGATCGATATGTTGTCACCACTCGTCAATGTACCTGACAAGGAATTTATGACAACTGACTCCGTGTTTATAATACTTAACAACAACAATCACTAGCACTTGCTTGAAGAAAGTTTTAGAGATGGGGTGCACAGGTCTTATAATTCAATGTCAGGAAGTTCAAAATTTAAGAAAGAACTGAATAGATGGGTAAGGAAAAAAAAGAAACACTGTTAGTAAATAGTTGAATGAAATAGTGTAGGCTACATTATACTTATGAATGTTTTGTTGTGCATGCAGGTGGGGTTTGTTCATGAATTCTTTAGGGGGTGCCTGAGCGTGGAAGTCAATTGTCTCAATGGGCAATAGATTACCCCGAGTGCCACCAAGAAGAAGGTGATGATGTTGATTGTGGAGTCTACGTTATGAAGTATCTAGAATGCTTAGTGAATGGAAAGGAAATGAACTTCATGAGCAAAGACATCCCTACAATAAGGGTAGAGATCTTCCGAACAATGATGAAGAAGGGGAGACTGCAGTCAGTTCAAGAACATGCTAGAGATCAAGAAGAGACCAAAGAAGGAGTAGGTGACAAGCAAAATGAAGAAAAATCAGAAGATGTTGTGCCAAGTCTGAACACATGGCTTATGTTAGATTAAAAAGAACTTATACATAAACAATATAGTACAACAATATGAAGTGTATGTTACAGATTCTAAAGTAAACTCTACAAACAGTTACAGTACGAGTCTGAAGTGTATGTTGGGTGGAACAAAAAAGAACAGTAGTTCTATGTGTATATGGTTATGGTTTTCTGCTTTTTGTTTGACATTTGAACCTATCAGTTTGAGTTTAGTTGAATGTTCTTATAACTTTAGCTTGTTATTGTTCTTTTATGGATAATGACTGTGATCAGCAGGTGCCCATTGCATGTGTGGAGTAACTCTCTTCTAAACTGAAGAGTAAATACATAAAATGAAAAGTAACTATGTGAAAAGGAAAGTAACTAGATGAAATAAAAAGTAGCTATATCGACATGAAAGTAACTCTCTGGATCAAAAAGTAGCTATTATACATCATTAAGTAACTTTGATCCAAGAAAAGTAAAGTAGTGTTACATAGTGTAATAGAAAGTGATTCTTTCCCTTTTCAAAAAGGTCGTGTTCAAATATAACGATCCCGTTATATATCTCAGGTATGTCTAGCATGATTAGGATGTTCAAAACACTCGCCTTATTATTGTGACTGTTGCTGAATAACAGTATAATATATCAAGATATAAATTTATAGTTTGAAAAAAGAGTAAATATGACAAAGGAAAAGTAACTCGTTGATCAGCCTGAATCGCGTGTCCAAAATATGGAGGCGGATTCAGAAGGAATCAAACTCTTAAATTTATAACCCGAAACCTTCTAGGCCCCCGCAACTTTTATTATGGAGTCGAAGTAGATATACGGGGTCGAACATAGGGACATGGTGACGTTTAGGACGCCACTGATTTTTGTTCTATAGTCAGATAAGCCAAAACGATATGAGATGAAAATATATGCTAGAACTAGTCTAGCGGGTTGTCACAATTTAAAACAAAACAAAGAAAAGAAAATAAAAGAAAATAAAACAAAACAGAGTTCGTAGTTCTACTAATCTGAGAAAGAGAGTTCCTGGCTATGCAACCACAAATGGGACAATCTATGCACTTGTTCTCGGGCGTAGACAACCCTCAAAGACCCAAGCAAGCATCTAGTACGCACAGTGGCATATGTCATGTGGGTCGTCCCACTCGCTCTCACGACGCGTGACTAAAACCATCAATGATATGTCATCGACCCTCTCTCAAGGAATGACATATCAACATCTCAGAATATGCTAAGTTCCCTCTCAGGTCTTAGGATATTCTGGGGTGTTAGGAACAAAATACCTTGGATCATCCTCCTCTCAGGTTCGGATCCAAACTATCATCTCTTAGCTATTCCTACAATGGATCTCTCGATACAGGAAGAAATAGTAGTTTAAGCGAGTAGGAGATCAACCATACTAGAAATCATAACTTAGAAAGAGAAAATAGAACATGCAACATACTAGATCTTAAATGAATCTATTTGCTTAAGGCAAAAGTACATATACATGCCCAGATCGGGATACATAGCTAAGAAGGAGCTAACTAGCCACAGACAAGCATGGTTAGCACCGAACAAAGACGGATGAACATCGTTTGTATAAGAAACCGAGGAACATAGAAGAATGAAAGAGAAGAAAGAAAGAGATTTAGCCCGTGGAGGAGAGGTGGCTCTCACTCCTCGGCCTCCGTGCAGGCCGGATCTCATTCCTTGGTTCTCCTCTTCGCCCTTTTGGACTCCTAGGCTCTCTCTGTCTCTCTAGATCTGCTCCAACAATAGCCCAGTGGATGTGAGAGGATGTTGGTGTAGACTAATCTTCTCTCTCCTCAGCTTCCAGCTATGGAGATCGTAGACCAGCAGTGGAGGAGGGTGGTGATGTGAATCTTCTCTCTCCTTGGTGGTGAGGATGAACGTAGCACAGACCTGCTCCCTCCTTGGTTTCCACCCTTGGAGAGAGTAGATCTGAGATGGAGACGGAGGAGACAGAGTGGAGGCTCGTGGCTGCTAAAGCACGTAGACGGGCTACCTTGGTCCTCTCGGACCTTGGGATGCTTCCCCGAGACTCTAGCTCCAACCCGGCATCCTTTCGGCGTCTGGACACGACCCAGCAACCTTTTGGCCCCAAGAATGGATGCTCCCTAATGAAGAGGGTCGGGTCATATTTATAGGTCGGCTGGAAGCCTCAGCATGTGCACGACATGTGCATTTTTTAGTTAAGTCAGTGGGTGGAATCATGATCGTGAAAGTAGCCACGAGTCGCGGTATTGGAGGGTAGGTCGCGATCCTTTTCACAGTCGCGATCTCTTTCTCGGTCGCAATTACTTTTTGTCACAGTCTTCTTTCACGGTCGCGATCTTGGAAGATATTGATCGCGAGTCGCAATTACTTGAGGTCGCGGTCCTAGCATTTTAGGGTAGATGATCGTGGCTTAGAGTGGGGCCCACGACAGCTGGAAGAGAGGATGGTGTGGCCCAGCAGGGATATGCAGGGAGCAGGTGGTCGCGGGAGGAAGGAGAGGATAACTACAGGCCGTGGCTGCAGTCTGAAGATGGTTGATGGAAGATCATGAGTAGGTGCGGATCACGGTGGAGAAAAAGGGGCACCGCAGGTCATGGTTGGCGGTGAGGTCGTGGTGCAGGGGAGGTGTAGATCGCGGGTGGAAGGTTGAGAAGGTCACGGGCGACCAAGTGGTGGTTGTCGCGGTGAAGAGTTGCGGTTTTGGAGGAGAAGGAACCGTGATCGCGGTCTGGTACAGGTGGGAGCGGAGGTCGCGGTAGTTGCTTGCAGGTCGTGGCTACAGGGAAGAAGGGAGAGAGGGTAGATGGTGAGGCGATGATCGGGTGGAGAAGCATAGACCGCGACGGTGGCTTGGTCGAGGTATGCTTGCTGATCGTAGTTGAGAGGAGTGGTTGAAGAGGTTGTGGGTGTAGGCAGAGGACAGAAGGTGATCGCGGTTATGGGATCGCGGTCGCGATCTGTGGAGGAAGGGAATAAAGAGGTCACGATTGATGAAGAGAAAGGGGTCGCAATCTATTAGGGATAACCGCGACCGTGGTTAGGGTATAGAGAGGTCGTGGTTCCATTGAAGGGGAGAGATTGCAGTGTTGGAGTGGGGCCTACGGTTGAAGTTTGCGAATCGCGATCGCGATTGTTGTTGGTGGAGTCGTGATCTCTTTGGAAAAGGAAAAGGGAGAGCCCGTGATTATGTAAACCGCGATCGCGGTTCTGAGAAATGAGAAGGGAGTGCAGCTGGCCGTTGACCAAGGTTGACCAGGCCAGATTAAAAGTCCAAAGGTGCTATTAGACGAGAAGTTAAGGCCTTAGTGCCCAATTCTGACCTGCACAAGAGATAAAAATCCCATTAAAATGATAATTAAATCCATTAAGCTTAGCATGGGTGTACGAAGAAAATTTGTCCATGAAAGCAAGTAATTAGAGCTAAACTGGGCCTAGAATAAAGGATAAGATGGTGATGGTGATGTATACATCATAAGGTTATATATCAAATAATACAAATCGTTGGGCCTCGGTTTAGCAGAGACAGCATGGATAAGGGATTGTTCATCTATGTTCGATGTATGCAAGTCTAACACTGGCTAATTAGCTATGGTATTAGCTATTTTAACTACACTACCTATGAGAAGATAAAAGGTAACAAAAAATGAGCATAGAGGGGCATATTAAGGCCAAGGTGATATGAAACTATAGATAAAATGCATGGACAATATGCGTAGATTTGGGTGTTATCAACTACCCCAAGCTTAAAACTTGCTTGTCCTCAAGCAAGGCTGTGCTCAAAGAACAAAAAGATAACATCCAAATTAAGCTTGGAAATAAATGCTAAGGTTAAGAAAAATAGTTTAAATCATCAATACTCTTGATCCATGTCATTTCAGAACAAACTCCCACCAATCA
Source organism: Alisma plantago-aquatica (assembly GCA_963693085.1). Classification (NCBI taxonomy): domain Eukaryota; kingdom Viridiplantae; phylum Streptophyta; class Magnoliopsida; order Alismatales; family Alismataceae; genus Alisma; species Alisma plantago-aquatica. The sequence continues at coordinate 1,372,536,207 of OY856412.1, read as the reverse complement.
ATCACAGTCTTGCCAAAGCAAGATCAAAGAGTTTCCAGGAAAGATTAAGCGAATTCACTACAGCCTGCTGATACTCATGAGGGTTTGAATCATAATTATTTAAACATGAAAGAGTTGTCACATAGGTGATCAAGTAGGTGATGAGCAATGAGCCATCACCATGAATCCATGCATACCAATCCGGAACAACGCGCCTCTCACTTATTCATGTCCTAAGAAACAAAGCAAAAAGACTTTAATGACTTCTGAGGATCTCGATCTGCGTCAAGTTGGTCCATGTAGCGAGCAACAGTCCCTGCAGTCCGAACTAGTTGGTCCAAAATAGTGAGACGAACTCCTCGTACTACGCTCGAACCAACCCTGCTACTGAGATGATCTCATAGGTCACCTAGGGGTTCCTAGTGACTCTCTAATGAGCATTTGGTGTGATATTATCAGGCGTGACATACCCACGTTCGTGAGCACAGTCATACACCGACTGGGCACCATCCTCAACTCTCCTAAAATAGAAAACAACGCTCATTTATTATTCACACTCAGGCTTTTATCATCTGTATTCTATTTTTGTAGGCTTGGGTGAGAACTATATAGATATTTTTTGGGATTTTTGTGGGCGGCCAAGCCTCTTTTTGCAAATTTTTATATTTTTTATCTTTTTGACTCGATCTAGTGTGAGAAGGCACATAGTCCATCAAGGAAAACACTTCATCTTGATCATAGCTCAAAACCCATCATTGATCCGTTGATACTTGTGTGAGAAGTTGCAATTATGATTCAAGAATCCTTGGAGTAGAGGCAAGCTTGTGAATTCGCAGCTAGGAGTCTTTGATCATGTTTTAGCTCATTCCAACGGTCCTTTACCTTGGATTCACCATTCATGACATAGATCAAGGGAATTTAGCTTTAAGCTATGAAAAAGGCACATAACCTTAGATTTATTACCAAACTCAAGGAAAGAGTCAAAGAGCAAGTCAAGCAAAAGGTCAAGCAATTTTTAAGATGAAAATTGTGCATCTAGGCATAAAGTCAAGCATTTATCTATTATTTTCACACCATATAGCCATAATTGCAAAACTAAAAAGCAGAAAAATTTGAAAATTTTAAAAATAAATGCAGGAAATAAACACGCATGCAAGAAGAGTGAAGAGATAGAAAGGCGAAGCCTACCACCCCAAGCTTAAAATTTTGCTCGTTCTCGAGCAAGACTTAAACTTGAGATAGTGAGGCAGGAATGCATGATTTGAAAAGCACTTATTGAAGTTCTAAAGATGATGCATGGATGCAAGGATATAAAATAGGTAGAGGAAAGAAACTAATTAGCAAGAACATGGAAAGCAAAATTTATTGCAATAAAAGGGTGGGAGGGTGGGTAAGAGAAAAGGGGGTGGTTGCCCCACGATACCGACACTGGGATCCCAAATCCTAAGTTTTGGGACCAGTGTCACCTGTGTCTTGCCGACGGGTTTCACAACATAATCAGAGTAGAATAGGAAGAGATGTGGGCCCTCCTGAGTCTGAAGAAGAGGAACATAATCCGGCGACTCAGTGAAGTCATCACTGTGCTAGAATTGACTTGAACTGCACTATGATGAATTCTTTGGCATATCATCCTCAGGGTACCTTTCAAGATACGAATGTGAACAGGAAGGCCTTAGGATGTTGACACAGGATGAGATGGATGAGAGAGGTTGGATGTCTTTTGGAGGACTCATATCTTCTCTCTCCATCTCTACATTTGAGGTTGGATGCTCAGATAAGCTACTATATACAGTCTGGTTCACCCAATCATCTTCTTTGTAAGAAGTACCCCCTGAAGAATCTGTTTGTGGTTCTACCACCCCACGCTTATCACCTGGCGTGGAGTCAGGGGTGTCTTCATGCTCAGCAGCCATGTTGTAGTGAACCGTCCATCCTGCCCCCTTCACGTCCACCCTACCTTGAAAAGGTAAGGGTGTAAATGGTGGCTCGTGCTGCTCCAATTCGTCGTCGTCAGTATACTCATTGCTCCATGTCGAGCAGCTGTCGTCGTCATCGAACAAGTTGTTCCAGACCATGGTTGGCGTACTGCTCAAAGAGAAGTGACAAGTCTCAATATGAGAGACGTCACTCTGGTCTGGTTCAATATCTGACTCTGTTTCCCCAAACCAACCTTCTGGCTGTGAGGTTGATTGTCTTTTCGAGTCTTCATCATCTTCATCATAGACCCATTCGTGTCTATGATTCATATCTTCCATTGGTTCATCAGCTGGATCATCTGGATAGAATGAAGGGTTTCCTGGAGTGGGTTGGTCTTCATAGAAAAATCCTGGTGAATCCAGTTGATGGTCTGAATAGGATGGTGATGCATACTCCACTTCAGACCCAATGGAATGGTCTTGATGACTAACATCTTTGTTGTCTTGTGATGGTAGTTGTAATTGGATTGTAACCAAATTGATGAGCTCTTGGAGCCTCCTGCCTTGTTCAACATCTTTATCATGAAGTTGTTGTACTTGAGCAGTAATGCTTTCGAGACCTGTCGATTCTGCCATGCACATATAAGGGGAACCCACTGTATCAAAATGATGCTTTAGGATGAATCCTTATTCAACAGTTTGAAGTAGACTTCTACTGCGGTCTGCAGCCTCGATGGCTACTTTGAGATGATGCTCCTGCTAGTCTAATAATTACTGGAGCAGATCAATGTTTTCTAGGAGATGAGGAACTAGGGAGGTGAGTGCCTTGACACTTTCTCCAGCTAATTCCACTACCTTAATCAGTTCTTGATCCCATGATAGCACAGGAGTCGATGGTTGACTGGCAGTCTCCTTTGTTAGAATTTCAACATATGATGATGGTGGAGGTGAGTATAACTCGACTAGTTGCAGAACACAACCTTCAATTATTTTCCAGCAGTCGGAACTGTAGAAAAACTTGAGAGGATAGGTGGACAAGATGACTTGTCTTACGGAAGCAAGATCCATGGCTGAAAAAGCTATGAGAAAAAGAAAAGTGATTTAGTATATATGAACAAGTATGTGTAAAGCAAGAGGAAAACAATGCATGTATATATAGACTTATAGTGACAGAACAAAATCTACTAGGCGTGTAAACGTGGAAAACCCACATCCCCGGCAACGGTGCCAAAATGTTGATCAGCCTGAATCGCGCATCCAGAATACGGAGGCGGATTCAGAAGGAATCGAACTCTTAAATTTATAACCTGAAACCTTCTAGGCCCCCACAACTTTTATTACGGGGTCGAAGTAGATATACGGGGTCGAACACATGGGCGTGGTGACGTTTAGGACACCACATATTTCTGTTCTATAGTCAGATAAGCCAAAACAATATGCGATGAAAATATATGCTAGAACTAGTCTAGAGGTTGTCATGATTTAAAACAAAACAAAGAAAAGAAAAGAAAATAATATAAAATAAAACAAAGCTCATGGTTCTACTAATCTGAGAAAGAGAGTTCCTAGCTATGCAACCACAAACGGGACAGTCTATGCACTCATTCTCGGGCGTAGACAACCCTCGAACACCCAAGCAAGCATCTAGTACGCAAAGTGGCATCTGTCCTGTGGGTCATCCCACTCGCTCTCGCGACGCGTGATTAAAACCATCAACAATATGTCATTGACCTTCTCTCAAGGAATGACATATCAACATCTCGGAATATGCTAAGTTCCCTCTTGGGTCTTAGGATATTCTGGGGTGTTAGGAACTGAATACCTTGGATCATCCTCCTCTCAGGTTCAGATCCAAACTATCATCTCTTAGTTATTCCTACAACGGATCTCTCAATACAGGCAGAAATAGCAGTTCAATCGAGTAAGAGATCAACCATACTAGCAATCATAACTTAGAAAGAGAAAATAGAACATGCAACGTACTAGATCTGAAATGAATCTACTTCCTTAAGGCAAAAGTACATATACATGCCCAGATCGGGCTACATAGCCAAGAAGGAGATAACTAGCCACAGACAAGCATGGTTAGCACCGAACAAAGACGGATGAACATCATTTGTACAAGAAACTGAGGAACACAGAAGAATGAAAGAGAAGAAAGAAAGAGATTTAGCCCGTGGAGGAGAGGTGGCTCTCGCTCCTCGGCCTCCGTGCAAGCCAGATCTCATTCCTTGGTCCTCCTCTTCGCCCTTTTGGACTCCTAGGCTCTCTCTCTCTCTCTAGATCTGCTCCAACAACATCCCAGTGTATGTGAGAGGATGTTGGTGTAGACTGATCTTCTCTCTCCTCAGCTTATGGCTATGGAGATCGTAGACCAGTAGTGGAGGAGGGTGGTGATGTGGATCTTCTCTCTCCTTGGTGGTAAGGATGAACGTAGCACAAACCTGCTCCCTCCTTGGTTTCCACCCTTAGAGAGAGTAGATCTGAGATGGAGACGGAGGAGAGACAGAGTGGAGGCTCGTGGTTGCTGGAGCATGTAGATGGGTTGCCTCGGTCCTCTCGGACCTTGGGATGCTTCCCTGAGACTCTGGCTCCAACCCGGCAGCCTTTCGGCATATGGACACGACCCAGCAGCCTTTTGGCCCCTAGACTGGATGCCCCCTAAAGAAGAGGGTCGGGTCCTATTTATAGGTCGGCTGGGAGCCTCGGCATGTGCACGACATGTGCATTTTTGAGTTAATTCAGTGGCTGGAATCGCGATCGTGAAAGTATCCATTGGTCGCGGTATTGGAGGGCAGGTCGCGATCCTTTTCACGGTTGTGATCTCTTTCTCGGTCGCAATTATTTTTGGTCGCGGTCTTCTTTCACGGTCGTGATCTTGGAAGATATTGATCGTGGGTCGTGATTACTTGAGGTCGTGGTCCTGGCATTTTAGGGTAGATGATCGTGGCTTGGAGTGGGGCCCACGACAGCTGGAAGAGAGGATGGCGTGGCCCAGTAGGGATATGCAGGGAGTAGGTGGTCATGGGAGGAAGGAGAGGATGACTGCAGGCCGTGGCTTCAGTCTGAAGATGGTTGATGGAAGATCTCGAGTAGGTGTGGATGATGGTGGAGAAGAAGGGGCACCGCGGGTCACGATTGGAGGTGAGGTAGTGGTGCAGGGGAGGTGTAGACCGTGGGTGTAAGGTTGAGAAGGTCACGGGCGGCCTAGTGGTGGCTGTCATGGTGAAGAGTCGCAGTTTTGGAGGAGAAGGAACTGCGATCGCGGTCTGGTGTAGGTGGGAGTGGAGGTCACGGAAGTTTCTTGTAGGTCACGACTGCCGGGAAGAAGGGAGAGAGGGAAGATGGTGAGGCGATGATCGGGTGGAGAAGCATAGACCGCGGTAGTGGCTTGGTTGAGGCATGCTTGCCGATCGCAGTTGAGAGGAGTGGTTGAAGAGGCCGTGGGTGTGGGCAGAGGACAGAAGGTGATCGCGATTATGGGATCGCGGCCGCGATCTGTGGAGGAAGGGAAGAAAGCTGTCACGATTGATGAAGAGAAAGGGGTCGCGGTCTGTTAGGGATAACTGCGACCGCAGTTAGGGTATAGAGAGGTCGTGGTTCTATTGGAGGGGAGAGATTGTAGTGTTGGAGTGGGGCCTGTGTTTGAAGTTTGAGAATCGCGATCGCGATTGTTGTTGGGTGGAGTCACGATCTCTGAGGCAAAGGAAAAGGGAGAGCCTGCGATTATGTAAACCGCGATCGCGGTTCTGAGAAATGAGAAGGGAGTGCAGCTGGTCGTTGACCAAGGTTGACCATGCCAGATCAAAGGTCCAAAGGTGCTATTAGACGAGAAGGTAAGGCCTTAGTGCCCAATTCTGACCTGCATAAGAGATAAAAATCCAATTAAAATCATAATTTTTTTTTTTGGTTAAGACAGGGGGAATTATTATTCATCCCACCCCCCTCACGCAGGCTAAACAATCAATCGTACAACTCCTGCTTATAAACCGCAGGTATCATCCCCATCAAAAAGAACCACATAAGGAACCTTTCTCTTTTCAAGAGCTATCATCCCCCGTATCCTACAAGGAACATTAAGAACATCCGTAGTGATGACAATATCATCCACACGTGTACACCATCTACCAAACTGCCTAGGGATAGAGTTCACCATCTTGTGAACAAGCGATCCCATGATGTTATTATCTCTCAACTCCTCTCTAATCTCCTTCAACACCTTCCTAGACCGCCAAGGGCCCTTCTCATCTCTCCAAAGAATATCATGGACACCTTTGTCATCAATCTCCATACATGAGATTTGCATCATCTGGTCTCTGGCAATCTTCATACCAATCACGCAAGCCTGTAGATACGCTATCGTGAAATCCGGGTGCGTGAGCCATGCAAAGAACATCATGCACACATCTGCATTGTGATTTCTGACCAAACCAGCCCCCCATCTTCTGTAGCTTCCATCCTCACACTTGTTCCTGCCTAACGTAACGTTCATCTTAAGATTGTAAACATCAGGTCTCTCCCACCTCAGCAGCTTGATCACCCTCATCCTCGTCTTTGGCTCACGAAAGCCCCCCGCAGCCATCCTGCTATAAATATCCGAACCACTCATCAAACGAAACGAAGTCTTTAGCAACTTGTTATTCACTCCTTCCACAATCCTCTTCCATTCCTTCTCGCACATCCTCTCCCTGCCATCAAACCTGGTAGCACACCTGATCCTCCAAACACTAATCGGAATGGCCACCGCAACCATACCAGTTAACCAATCCACAAGGTTTCTAGATAACCCCAACAAACAGGTATGCAGTAAGGTCACATTATCTGTCGGCCTATCCTTACCAGTAAGCTTCGAGAACCTCCTCCAAAAGAACGACGCCACCTGTCCATGAAAGAAGAGGTGTGTCGTCTCCTCCTCTTGTGGAACATCACAACAATCGCAGCGTGAAGCCATTGGAATGCAGCATTTATATTTGATATTATCATCAGTAGGTAACGCCTGTCTAAGCATCTTCCACACTGTCGATATAGCTCTCGGCATGTCAATCTTCCACAACTTACCTAAGTCCAACGGCCCCTGAGGATATGGCGTCCATAACAAGTTCTTGGCTGATCTCATGGTAAAGCGTCCATCTTGTTCCAAGCTCCATATCAGCTCATCATTGTCATCAGAAATCCAGCAATCCGCTCTAGCAATAAGATTAGTTCCTTCATCACCAACCAGCTGATAGATGGATTCCCAATCCCATCCATCGTCCTCCTGCCAAAGATCAATGACCCTAATCGGATATCTCCTGTCACTGGCGAAGACGGCATAGTCTCTAAGCCGCTCATCGCACCATCTCGCATCCCAGAAAGATATATCACCTTTTCCAATCACCCATCTACACAGAGGGAACATCTTGGGAAACATCTCCCAAACTCTCTTCCAGAAAGGTGAAGGGGTACTGCTAATTCTGAGAAAGTCAGGATCAGCGCCTGATCTTCCTCTCTTTGAGTTTGCATATTTGTCTCTACAAAAACATGCCCAAAGAGACTCTCCTTGTAACACCTCCCAACAAGCTTTGGCCACAAATGAATCATTCACCATCTTTAAAGATGTAATACCGAGGCCACCTTCTAACTTAGGTGACGCAATGCCTTTCCACCCAATCCATGCCTTCCTATGATGACCAGACCGATCAGCCCATAAGAATTCAGAGAATTTTTTCTCAATTCTATCAACGATCCCTGCCGGGATTCCAAGTGCAGCCGCCGTGTACACTGATATAGCAGAAAGAACATGTGCAATCAGAAGTCTCCTCCCTGCAAAGGACAAGAGTCTCGTCTTCCAGGAAGCCATCTTCTTGTTCACCTTCTCTATCAGAAAATCATAATCATGTAATTTCATTCTACCTTTGGAAATCGGCACCCCCAAGTAAGTGAAGGAATGAGAAGCAACTCCAACCCCCAACCTCGTGGCAATGGTCACCTCCGTATCAGTGTCAACATTCCCAATGACACACATCGATTTATCTCTGTTTATCATCTGACCCGTCGCCTTCTCATACTCTTCAAACAGCTGTTTAACCGCCAAGATGGAATCATGATCCCCATTGAAGAACAACACAACATCATCCGCATATAATAACATCGTGGGCGCCAAAGCCTGTCCTCTCGTCAGAAACCTACGGATAACCACCTCCTGCGTCAAACTCTCCATCCTTCTACATATAAGCTCTTCAAAAATAATAAAAAGGAAAGGAGATAATGCATTTCCTTGTTTCAACCCCCTAGAAATCAAAAAGAAGCCTGCCGTCTCATCCCCTATGTGAACCGTTGCCCATGTGTGCACAAAGAAGCTCAGAAATAACTCAATAGCATCGTTCAAAAAACCAAACGCCTCAAGACAGCCCCTGAGAACATTCCAATCCACCCTGTCATATGCCCTTGACATATCGTATTTCACCACAACATTTGGAGACCCATTACTAATATTGATATCATGCATTACTTCTCTAGCAAGACGGATATGATGAGTGATGTCATTACCTTTAACGAAAGCTCCTTGATTCTTGGAAATAATCTTCTTCATAAGAGGTCCCATCCTATTACTCACGACTCTGGCAAGGATGCGCAAGGCCATATTCTCAATCGAAATCGGCCTAAAATCTTTCCCAAGGATAGACGGATGATCATTCTTCGGAATCAACAACAATCTGGTGCAATAAAGGCCTCTATGACAGATCTGACCCCTGAAGAACGCGTGAACCATCTGCATAAACATCCCACTAATAATACTCCACGTCGCAATAAAGAAAGGAAGCGTGAACCCATCCGGACCCGGAGCCGAACCAGAGTCCATCTCCGACATGGCTGAAAGAACTTCTTTTTCATCAGGAATGGTCATAATTGCACAACTCTCATCTGCCGAAATGACACTAGGAATAAGCTTCATGAAATCCTCCAAAACGGCATGGTCTATGATCGGCTGTTCAGCAAACTGCTCACTGTAGAATCTAGCAGCCTCTTCCGCTATTGCGCCCGGCTCCGTTACCAGACTTCCATGCATCCCCATAATCGATCGGATCTGTCTACGTCTTCTCCGACTTCTAACCACCGCATGATAAAACTTAGTATTACGTTCACCATCTTCAAGCCAATGAATCTTTGCCTTCTCCCTCCAGCCCGTCTCCTCTATCTTCAGCAGGTTATCAAGTTCCATCTCCGCCCCTCTAAGGGAATTGTCATTGGTCGCAGTCGGATTCTCATCAAAAGCAATCTGTGTAGTCGCCACCACATCTTCAAGATCTGTAATTCTTTGTCTAATGTTACCAACCGACTCCTTACTCCATGCACGTAAGGCTGTCCTGACCGTCTTGAGTTTCTTGAAAAAAACGTACGATGGATGCCCTTCCACTTCATCCGACCATGCCCTCTCAATAGTCTCCATACAGCCCTCCATCTCTAACCATGCCGCACTAAAAACAAAGTGTTTCCTCCTGCTTTCCCGAGCCTGATCACCTGGTATACAAACGATCGGACAATGATCGGACACTCTAGATCTTGTCAAATGAATCGATCTAGTCGTAGGTCTATCCATGCTCCACTTCCCATTAATCAGAACTCTGTCAAGCCTCTCCCAAAGCGTCGGGGTAAGAACCTGCTTATTAACCCAAGTGAAGCTACTTCCATCGTATGGGATTTCTCTAACATGAATGTCTTCAATCATGGCATTGAACTCAAACATATCTTGATATATTGGAGCTGTCCCACCACGTCTCTCCTGCAAACTTCTAATAACATTAAAGTCACCCGCAATCATCCATCTCTCGTCACCAATAATCCCTGCCAACGCCATCAAATCTGCCCAGAGAAATCTCCTATCCATCCTACTACACGACGCATAAACCGCCGTTATAAAAGACTTCGTCCCATCTTCCTCCTCTAAAACAATAGTAATCTGCTGTCGGCTTTTACTAATCACTCTCGGACCCAACTGACCATCAGCAAAGAACCACACTTTACCATCCTCATCATTGTTATCTGTCACCCAATCAAGCTTGATAATGTCAAGAATCTCCTCCGCCTTTACAGCATGTAGAAAAGGTTCAAATAAGCAAACAATCCCAGGCCTATATCTACCACACATTCTACCAAGCACTCTCCGTGTCGGGTTATTAGCTGCCCCTCTGATATTCCAGAACAAAGAAGTACAATTCATAATTAACATGCAACGAGACATCAACCATCTCTTTCGCTGAGACTCAGCGTCTACTCCTCCACCCTTCGTCGTCATCGGATAGGTTATCAAAACAAAACCTATCATCATCCGAGTGTCTTCTAGATGACCGCCTGTATCCATGATAGGATCTACTGGACGTCCGTGCTCTATGATCTCTTTCCTGTCGTCGCCTTCCTTCTCTCCTTCTAACTCTATCTTCCTCATCGTCAAACCGGATGAAGTCTTCAAGTCTGCTGTTCATCAGTTGCCCTCGTCTACCTTCATGATCCACAACCATCCTTCTAAGAGGAGAAACATCATGACGTACCAAGTTCATCCGATCTTGTGTTACTACCACTGACTGGTGCCGAGGAGGGGGTCGAGGAACAACACCACCTGCTGTAACCAAAGGTAAAGACTCCCTACTCTCTTCACGTGGTGTAACATATCGACCATCTCTTTCTGGAATCCCAAAAACTGATATAGGGATCTGAAGCCTCTCTCCAACCTCAGTTCTAACAAACGTATCATCCCCTACCATACATCTTGCCACCAAATGAAGTTGCACAAGAGTTCTCCTGTCACCGTACCCCAAAGAAATATACTGTGGAACGTCCTCATTAAAAGCGTCCACCTTCACAAGAATACCTGCAAGATCGTGCTCAGATCTCTGCCAATCAGAAACATGTAAAAGCCGACCAAAAGAACCAACAAGCTTCTGAAACGACTCATCACTACGACACACCAGTGGCATGTCAGTAACCCAAAACCACATAAATTCCTTTTTAGAATGTGTCTCCCCATCCACCATGCTTCGCACCTGTAGTGGCGCCTCCTGGATAACAGGTAATCCTTCTCTAACTGCCCTCTTCGCCTCCTCCCTTGTCGTGAAAAAACCTATAGCCTTTCTTGAAGAAAATCTGTAGACATCCGTCGCTGTCGACCACTGTTTGTTCAGTATCTCAAACACATCCTCCCACTTGATCCTCTCTGGCCATATCACCTCCACCGCCTTCCCAAGCATCACTAACCTGCTAACTCTATTGTCATCATCCGGACCCAAGTCCACTGAGATGCGTTTAGGGATATTCATGTTAGGTCCTCTAGTCTGACGAAACACTGGAAGAGGAGGGAACTCAATAGCCGATCGGACATCTGGAACGAACTGTAGACGACGAGGTGTTCTTGCAGTGGTGCATCTTCTCGCAACATGTCCCGGCCTTCTACAATTATAGCACACCTTCTGAAGGGTACATTGCGCTTGCCAATGTCCTCGACCCAAACATCTGTAACAAGAATCATGAGGGACTCCAAAGTCAGGAGCCCTAACCGCTCGGCCTTCCTTCTGTTTATGTTGATCTCCCTTCTCCGCACGGGCCTCTCTCCCCCCTGCCGACCTTCCGTCCTCCCTGACCTCCACGCTGATCTGATCATTGCACATATGTCCATTCACCATCGAAGGATCTTGCCTGACTTCCTCTGCCTGGGTAGCGGGTTCCTCTACGCACGTGCCAACCTGTTCCTCCACCGGAACCTGGTGGCCCTGACTCTCCATGATCTTCTGAGACTCCTGGATATCACCACTGGTATCTGCCATACCTGTCGATGTCCTCTTCTCCACCGCCGGCGTCTGGAACATTCCCCCTACATCCGGAAGCACCGCCTCCATGCCGACAGAGCTCTCCCCAAAGTCTCGTCTTCTGGCCGCAACCGCCTCCTGCGCGTGGCTCTCTTGGACGCTCTGCCGCGTGACCCGCCTCATGAAGGGCGACGGTCTCATCAATCCTACCAACTCGACTCCCTGGACTAAACGAAGGTGGGCTCCGGAGGGCGGGGTACCCTGCCGGAGAGAAAGAGCGACGGTCGCCCCCTATGGTCACGATCGTCCTCAAACCCTAGCGCCGCCGGAGCACACTCTTCATTTTAGCTAGAATTCAATTAAAATCATAATTAAATCCATTAAGCTTAGCATGGGTGTACAAAGAAAAATTGGCCATGAAAGCAAGTAATTAGAGCTAAACTGGGCCCAGAATAAAGGATAAGACGGTGATGGTGATGTATACATCATAAGGTTATATATCAAATAGTACAAATCGCTGGGCCTCAGTTTAGCAAAGAGAGCATGGATAAGGGATTGATCATCTATGTTCGGTGTATGTAAGTCTAACACTGGCTAATTAGCTATGGTATTAGCTACTTTAACTACACTACCTATGAGAAGATAAAAGATAACAAAACACGAGCATAGAGGAGCATATTAAGGCCAAGGTGATAAGAAACTACAGATAAAATGCATGGAAAATATGTGTAGATTTGGGTGTTATCACTCGTCCAACAAAAAAGTAACTATGTAATGTATAACGTAAGTTATTAAACTGGGAAAGTAACACAACAAACCAAAAGATAACTATGTAAATTACAGCATAACTATCAAAAGTACTTGTTAAGTTTTTTTTTGGTGAAAGCATCATATCTCTAGGTGAGTCTAGGATAGTCGTGGTGGACACCACGGCTGTGGAAGGGGAGATGATGGTGGTCGTAGTACACAGACATGCCCATTCTTCAGTGCGGCCATGGTATTATCAAGGATGAAGATAACAAAGATTTGTATTTCTGTTTATAAAGTAATTATGTTGACCATTAAGTAATTATATGAACCGTAAAGTCACAGGAACAACTAAAAATTAACTGATGCACACAAAACGTTTCTTTTTGACACAAAGAGTAACTCTGAGGTACAAAAAGTAACCTTCAAAAATACAAGTAAGTTAGTGATTAAGTATAGGAGAATGACCCTGATCTTTAGAAAGGATTAATTTGCATCAAAAAGGTATTCTAAAATATGATACTAATATAATGGAAATAGGAGACTAATTAATAAATACATATATAACATAAAATGGAAAAACATATCACAAAGCAAACAAATTTTGGAAATTATTTATAAAGGATTTAAATTCGATACAATTGCAGCTACATAGAAAAGAGTAAGAATAAAACTAAAGTCTAATCATCTGTCAATTAAAACCGTCACACAGTACATCTAATCCATTAGAATTACATCAGATTTTGACATAACTCACACACTAAACAATTGGATAACATTAGAGTAAAACTAGTGAATAAATCAACTTCAGCAACAACAATATCAGCAGTAGCAACAAATTCACAACTTCAGCAAACCAAAAATAGGAAGCCCACAGTAGACCACAACAGCAGTAACAGCAAATCCACAACTTCAAGAAGCCAAAAATAGGAAGCCCACAACAGCCCACAGCAATAGTAACAGCAGTACCAAAAGCATTCGAATAGAAGGAGCAGGGAGCACAATTACAGATCAACCAAGAAAAGTAAACTTATCAAGTCAGGAACACCACGGTCTAGAAAAAGTATCTCTGTGAATAGAAAAGGTAATCATGAGAATAGAAAATTTTGGAATCTTCGTGGAGCTTTGAATATCCAAATCCAACTAAAATTGGGATTAACAATTCCTTTCAATCTGATATTCAACCACACAGTATGAAAATTAACATTGGATTTTTTGCATAGAAGAATCTTATCCTTTCTCCCTTTAGGAGAATCCAAATTAGTAAGGAAAAGCAGTAACATTCTTGTGCAAGTGTGACAAAGTGGATTTTCTCCTTTTTGTGCATAATCACTCTTGTTACCTAATGTCTTCACTATTTATGTCTCCTTTGACTTCATAACTCTATAATGTCCACCAAAGTCAAAGATTCCCCATTTTGAGTCAATATGATACACATATATGCATGAAATGTTAGTGTTGTTATACCTTTGAATCCTTTGATTAAAATCTTGATCATACATGATCTTTTTTAATTGTAATTTTACACAGTTGTTCTAGACCCTATTATGAAGATATGGTCCAAATTTGAGATCATTTGGACATTCCTAAGATTTTATATAAATTTTCTAGGATATACCTTTGTTCTAGCCGAAATATCCCTTTTCTTGCTTATTGGGCCTGATCCATTCAGCAACTTGGGCGCCTTCCCGCTCTGGCCCGGCCCCAATGCCTGAACCGGGATCTAATCCCACTGAACCAGCCTCTTTTTTCCGTGAACCGAGACCCACCCTTGAACTGGAGCGCGACCCAGCAACCGTTGGATGGGAAATCCAACGGCGCCGGGTCATATTCTTCCTTGCGCCCAAGATGGCATGTCTGCTCAACCTGGCGAGAACCAAGCCAAGGAAACACCGGCTAATCCCCCCCTCTGGCTCTGATTTAAGGCCGAAGCTCTCCCTCTCTCTCTCGAACCTTTCACACCCTTTCTTTGTCCAAAATCATGACTTGAGGGCTAAGGGAGCCCGCCGCCACCTTATGGTGCGCTGCCTCCCTTCGAGAAACCCTAAACCTAGCCCCGATATCCCATAAAAACCCCACCCCTACATTTGATTTTCTCTCACGAAGCTCATCGACACCTTGACTCTCCCTCTCGCAGTGCCTCTCTCTTTTTCCCTTTTCCGCCGCGGAACCACTGAACTCGTGCGCGGGCTGCTGGTGCCTGGACGATGACCCATGACCATCGGATCGGGGTCAAGAGTTGACCGAAACCAGAGATCAACGACCACAAATTTCCGCCCTCTTCCCCCCCTTTTTCTCCCCGCTGTGAGTGGGCACGCCCCATCTTAGCCTTTCGATCACAGGTGGTCCGTGAAGGACATGCCATCGACGGTCCTGAGCATCGCATAAATGAAGGTAACGCCAATCTGAAATCCATATAGTTTCGATGTAGATTTTACAAAAATGATAACTCCCTCATCTTAAGGCCAAACATAGAAAAATTATATATCAAATCGATCATCTCAAAAAGATCTACAACATGAGAATGGTTTCAGACCCTGAATATTTTTCTAAATCTCTGATAATTCTAGATATGTGATCTTTGACTTCTTTGACCGTGGATCACGGTGGAGAAGAAGGGGCACCGCGGGTCACGGTTGGCGGTGAGGTCGTGGTGCAGGGGAGGTGTAGACCATGGGTGGAAGGTTGAGAAGGTCACGGGCGGCCTAGTGGTGGTTGTCATGGTGAAGAGTCGCGGTTTTGGAGGAGAAGGAACTGCGATCGCGGTATGGTGCAGGTGGGAGTGGAGGTCACGGTAGTTGCTTGTAGGTCAGGGCTGCAGGGAAGAAGGGAGAGAGGGCAGATGGTGAGGCAATGATCAGGTGGAGAAGAATAGACCGTGGCAGTGTCTTGGTTGAGGCATGCTTGCCGATCGCAGTTGAGAGGAGTGGTTGAAGAGGCCGTGGGTGTGGGCAGAGGACAAAAGGTGATCGCGATAATGGGATCGCGTCCACGATCTGTGGAGGAAGGGAAGAAAGTGGTCACGATTGATGAAGAGAAAGGGGTCGCAGTCTGTTAGGGATAACCACGACCGCGGTTAGGGTATAGAGAGGTCGTGGTTCCATTGGAGGGGAGAGACTGTAGTGTTGGAGTGGGGCCTGTGTTTGAAGTTTGAGAATCGTGATCGCGATTTTTGTTGGGTGGAGTCGCGATCTCTGTGGCAAAGGAAAAGGGAGAGCCCGCGATTATGTAAACTACGATCGCGGTTTTGAGAAATGAGAAGGGAGTGCAGCTGGCCGTTGACCAAGGTTGACCAGGACAGATCAAAGGTCCAAAGGTGCTATTAGACGAGAAGTTAAGGCCTTAGTGCCCAATTCTGACCTGCATAAGAGATAAAAATCCAATTAAAATGATAATTAAATCCATTAAGCTTAGCATGGGTGTACAAAGAAAATTTGGCCATGAAAGCAAGTAATTAGAGCTAAAATGGGCCCAGAATAAAGGATAAGACGGTGATGGCGATGTATACATCATAAGGTTATATATCAAATAATACAAATCGCTGGACCTCAGTTTAGCAGAGAGAGCATGGATAAGGGGTTGATCATGTATGTTCGGTGTATGTAAGTCTAACACTGGCTAATTAGCTACGGTATTAGCTACTTTAACTACACTACCTATGAGAAGATAAAAGGTAACAAAACATGAGCATAGAGGAGCATATTAAGGCCAAGGTGATATGAAACTATAGATAAAATACATGGAAAATATGTGTAGATTTGGGTGTTATCACTCATCCAACAAAAAAGTAACTGTGTAATGTATAACGTATGTTATTAAACTGGAAAAGTAACACAACAAACCAAAAGATAACTATGTAAATTACAACATAACTATCAAAAGTACTTGTTAAGTTTTTTTTTGGTGAAAGCATCATATCTCTAGGTGAGTCTAGCACAGTCGTGGTGGACACCACAGCCGTGGGAGGGGAGATGATGGTGGTCGTAGTACACAGACATGCCCATTCTTCAGTGCGCCCATGGTATTATCAAGGATGAAGATAACAAAGATATGTATTTCTATTTATAAAGTAATTATGTTGACCATTAAGTAATTATATGAACTGTAAAGTAACAGGAACAACTAAAAAGTAATTGATGCACACAAAACATTTCTCTTTGACATAAAGAGTAACTCTGAGGTACAAAAAGTAACCTTCAAAAATACAAGTAAGTTAGTGATTAAGTATAGGAGAATGACCCTGAACTTAAGAAAGGATTAATTTGCATCAAAAAGGTATTCTAAAATATGATACTAATATAATGGAAATAGGAGACTAATTAACAAATACATATATAACATAAAATGAAAAAACATATCACAAAGAAAACAAATTTTGGAGAATCTTTATAAAGGATTTAAATTCGGTACAATTGTAGCTACATAGAAAAGAGTAAGAATAAAACTAAAGTCTAATCAACTGTCAATTAAAATTGTCACAAAGTACATCTAATCCATTAGAATTACATCAGATTTTGACATAACTCACACACTAAACAAGTGGATAACATTAGAGTAAAACTAGTGAATAAATCAACTTCAGCAGCAACAATATCAGTAGTAGTAGCAAATCCGCAACTTCAGCAAACCAAAAATAGGAAACCCACAGCAGGCCACAACAATAGTAACAGCAAATCCGCAACTTCAAGAAGCCAAAAATAGGAAGCCCACAACAACCCACAGCAGTAGTAACAGCAGTACCAAAAGCATTCGAACAGAAGGAGCAGGGAGCACCATTACAGATCAACCAAGAAAAGTAAACTTATCAAGTCAGGAACACCACGGTCTAGAAAAGTATCTCTGTGAATAGAAAAGGTAATCATGAGAATAGAAAATTTTGGAATCTTCATGGAGCTTTGAATATCCAAATCCAACTAAAATTGGGATTAACAATTCCTTTCAATCTGATATTCAACCACACAGTATGAAAATAAAATTGGATTTTTTGCATAGAAGAATCCTATCCTTTTTCCCTTTAGGAGCATCCAAATTAGTAAGGAAAAGCAGTAACATTCTTGTGCAAGTTAGCATTGCAAACCATCCAGCACCCCTCATGAATAATCGAGCTGACCATAAAGGTATTGGGATAGCTAGATCAAATACCTCCTAGGAATCCAAGGATCAAGCCATAGGAAAGTGTTGGATCCATCATCAATCCTATAATAAATCAGCTGTCTAAACTCATCCAAAAGTCTCAGAAGTAGAGTGAAATACCAAAAATGATGACTAGATAAGGTAATGTTCCAAAACGCTTCTTGTTGACACAAAGAGTAACTCTGAGGTACAAAAAGTAACCTTCAAAAATACAAGTAAGACGGTGATTAACTATAGAAGAATGAGCCTGATCTTAAGTGTGGATTAATTTGTATCAAAAAGGAATTCTAAAATATGATACTAACATATCACACAACAAACAAATTTTGGAGAATCTTTATAAAAGATTTAAATTCGATACAATTAAAGCTACATAGAAAAGAGTAACAATAAAACTAAAGTATAATCAAATGTCAATTACAACTGTCACACAGTACATCTTGTCCATTAGAATTACATTATATTTTGACATGCTCACACACTAAACAATTGGATAACATTAGAGTAAAACTAGTGAATAAATCAACTTCAATAGCAACAATATCAGCAATAGCAGCAAATTCGTAGCTTCAGGAAACCAACAACAGGAAGCCCACAGCAGCAGTAACATCAGTAGCAAAAGAATTTGAACAGGAGGAGCAGGGAGCACCATTACAGATCAACCAAGAAAAGTAAACATATCAAGTCAGGAACACCATGGTCCATAAAAAGTATCTCTGCGAATAGAAAAGGTAATCATGAGAATAGAAAAATAACTATGAGGAATAAACAGTAGAAGAAGAAGCTAAATTCAAACACACACCTATTTCTTCAAAGGTTCGTTTCTACTATCATGGTTAACACCATATTGTAGACAATTCTTACACTGTCTCATTTAAGACTGAGAAATTTCAACTCCATATTTAAACCTCACATCAGTCGATCTAGGTCTCCCTTTAGTTTTGCAAATACTAGGGATATGGATCTTGACAGCAGAAGAAGAAGTTGTATTAGAAGCAGTTACCCCAACACCATCATCAGCAAGATCGAACTCTAAAAGCTCCTTTCACAAAGCTAATAGTTTTTCATGGTAAAGATCTATAGCATTGTTCCTACACGCTATGTTGACAATTGAACTGCAAGCAGAAACAAGCTGAAGTGTCCTCCCAGTGGATGGATGCTTAACTGATGCTTTGCCAAAACTCAAAGGGTATTCTCTATATCCTTTGGTCCACCTCTTTAATATGTATGGCTCGGGAAGAGTGCAAAAGTCACAGCTCTTCAAATAAGACAGAATGTGCCTAAACGGAATACCTTTGAATTCCAACATGAAGCAATTGCATGAAATCATATCAATAGATGAGTCTTTCTTCAAGATACGAGGAGATCTAAAATCACCAAGATGATACACCTCAAAGACACCTTCTTCAGAAGTTTCCTTTACATTGTACATCATGCTTTGATGAACCTCAGACTGAAAGATCTTAAAAATGGACTTGGTGTATATACCTCTCATTTGCTCCTCCAAAGACCACAATGATGATAAAGGAAGATTGTTGTACTTGTCATCAAAATCTTTGAAATTTTCAATCTCCCGTACATGAGAGTAAGTAGTCCCTAAGAAACATACAAGTTCAAACAGAGTTTTCCTACTATTGACATGACTTCTTATGAAAGCATTCAAGCTCTCACTTCTTTGCATTGTCCTCATACCAGCAAAGAAGGAATCCTGCATCAAACATGAAACCCAATCCCACCACATAGCATACATATCGGAAAGCCAACTAATAGATAATAGGTCATTCTCTTCAACTACAGAATTCCAACTCTCTTCAAATGTGTATGTACCATCTATGATCCATACACAATCATTCAAAGAGCTAATGATTCGATCCTTGTTTGGAACGCCACCAAGCTTAGAGGGAAGCTTCTCTAAGATGTGCTAGCTATAGAAACGATGCTTACAATTTGGAAAAACAATAATGATAGAAACATTCATAGCCGGGTCTTGATCGGTTATAATGGAAACTGTCTCTTTGCCAAAACAAACTAAGTATCGCTTGAAAACCCAAACAAAAGAGTCATACTTCTCATCAACCAACAGAGTTGAGGCAAACAACATTGTCTTGCGATGGTGATCCAAACCACCAAACATTCCAAAAACCATGGAATACTTGTTGGTACGGTAAGTCATATCAAATACGATCGCACCACCAAACAATGCACAGTCATCAACAGAAATCGGGTCAGACCAAAACAAATGTGTCAAGCAACCATCAGAAGCATTTTGATAAGAATAAAAGAATTTAGAATCTAAAACCTTCAAGCTTGCAAAATGATCCAAATCCATGTCCACATCATATTTAGAAGACTCCTTCCTCTTGCTACTAAGGTATCCAAGAGCTTGTCTACTTGTAAATATCAAATTTTCATAACCACCAGACTTAGTTGCTATCAATGCAAGTTGTCTGGAGACAGATATATTTGCTTGACTCATAGAAGAAAGCATCTCTTTTTGAGTTTGGTCAAGAGATGAATTACACTTCATGTAGTGCAAGTGATAATCATCGACAAGATCATGATTGTGTTCATCAACAAAAGCAGTAACAACCCATACGGATGAAGACTTATCTAGTGTAAATCAGATCATTGCTTTACAACCACACCTTTTCATAGAATGCTTGTGCTTCTTGGATAACTTCTCATGTAAATCACCATCATTGTTGCACACAGGACTCAAAAGACCTTTGGATCTCTTAGAAAAACTAATATCACCTTACTAATCACATACCAAATGTTTAGCAAGCAAAATCTTAGTACCTCGTTCATAACGATTATCATCTTTCCTAACATTAAACCCAATCATACCAGTATACCTATAGTAAAAGGATATGCCATCATCTAAACTTCCAAATTGAAGTCCAATTCTAGGGACATCAACTGAGGACACAATATCAGCAGCAATAGATGAAGAAGAATGA
>OY856412.1:1372508193-1372513193 GCA_963693085.1 Alisma plantago-aquatica | reverse complement strand
GGAGGTTGTTTTGTAAAGGAGACCACGTTCCCTCCACACACAAATTTGAAATACTACAACCTCCTGCTTCCACTCTCTTCTCACATTTTTTTTAGCACTTTTTGAACTAATTTTTATTTAGAAATTCTTTTCGCCACGTGTATATATGATCCAGCCTGCCACTCCGTTAAAACTTCCACCCACCCAACGACGTGGAGACAAAGTCATACTACGCCCACTCCCTCTCTTATCACCAAAAGTCAGTTTGTTACAATAGAAACATAATAATTATAATCTCAGCATTATCTTCACTTCAAAAAAAATAATTGAATTATCACACAACACCACATTCAAGCGCCTTCACGTTCAAACTCAATAGGTAAGAAAAACAATAGAAATATCTACTACTTCCAAGTTCAAAAGACCTCCACGTTCAACGGGTTAGTTAGGAAAGTCAGTTCCTATAGCCTACAAACATGCGACCAACCTTTCCACCAACATCCCAAACCACACACGCACTACCAAACCTGTGAGAAAACATCCAATTGTTCCTGTGGCCATCAAAAAGTCTTCTTCCACATGCATCTATTCTCACATGTTCAAACTCTGTTTATCACACTGCATGACCATCAAGCGATCTGGGATGTTGTTGCCTGTCAAGGATCTGGGTTACTTTTATCAATGATCAACTTGACACTCTGAGTATCACATCACATGGCCATCAAGAAGCTATTACTATCAAGGAGTCTAGGTTGCAATGTTATCAAGAAGAGAACGCTCTAGGTAGTACAACATTCATAGTATTAAATGTAGCGTATGACATCACTCATACCGCACTCCTTACCTTTTTACGCCTCATGTAGTATCACAATCAGGAGACTACGGAGTATCAGATCACACAATCATAAAGTAAAAGTAAATGTCTATGTGCTGCTATCAAGCAGCCTGGGATGTGCTTCACTGCTCAAGGTAATACGACATTCATAAGATTAAACTCACTAGAAATTAATGTTTTATACACTTTGTAAAATAATACCACAATAATTACCTCATGTAATATCACAATCTTGAGACTCTAGAGTATCAGATCACATGACCATAAAGCAAAAGTAAACATCCATGTGTTGTCATTGCTGGTATAAAGCAGTATGGGTTGTGCTTCACTACTCAAGGTAATACAAAATTCATATTGAACTCATCGCAAATTCATGATTTATGCACTTTATAAAACAATACCCTACAGAATACCTTTTTATGTACAGTTATTGTTACTATCCATGAAGTACCATCATCATGGGACTCAAAGTCTCAGATCACATGACTATAAAATATAAGTTGATGTCCATGTGAAGCTACTGCTATCAAGGAGTTCAGGTTGTGCATCCCTGCACCAGGTCATGATACCTTTTAAAGTACATTTGCTACTTCTGCCAACCAGGAAACTATTTTTGGGCTTTGCTTCGGTGTTGCTGCACACAAAATCAACATGTAAGATATATCATATAAACTCATCTTTTATGCATTTAAATACCACACTTTTTAACCTTTTTTAAGCCTCATACCATAAATTTGTCATCGTATTTAGTCTATGAGTATCACATCAAACAATCATAAAGCGCAAGTAGATGCCTGTTTGCTACTTGAGCAATCAAGAAGCCGTATTTTCTAAGTTGTGCTTCATTGTCTAGAAGACAACACTCCAGGTAATACAACATTCATAGTATATGAAATATCAGTATTGCCACCTCTTGGAATGCACACACGACAAATGGATTAAATTAGCTGCCAATACAATTGATATTTGTCACACCTGCTATTGTTCTTATATGATCAATTGCATATGCTTCTTGCATATAATTATTATGTACATATTTATTTGTTATTCTTAAATATAATCAATAATAACTTGTAACAGAAACAACTATCTTGACCTGAACTACACATGATCAACCCTTTTTAGGTACATTTGGTACTACTACTATCCAGGAAGCTATTTTGGGGCTTTTCTTCGGTATTTATGCACACAAATTCAACATGTAAGATATATCATATAAACTCAATCTCACAAGAGACTAATATACACTGCAATTCACTATTATAAAATGTAATTAGTACCCAATTAGAAATTAAATGACCTAAAAACTTGTATATCCTAAGAATATAGGTAAGCATTTTTAATATCCTTGATGTTATTCTACTGTTGAGATTAAAAATAGAAAATCAGACACATACATATTATCACCATTTTGTAGGCTACGTATAACATGGATCAGAAAAATATCATGGTGATAGAATATCAAATGACAGATCAATTATGGGTTAACATTGGTCGTCCCCAAGTCCTATAATCTTATCTATGCCAAAATAAATAATACACATTGTACAAATAAATCTTAGCTACACTAAAGCTTAAGCCTTGTCACATGCCTAATCAGGTTAGGGACAAGCCAAGAAAAATCAAAGGGTTAGGGACAAGCCAAGAAAAATCAAAGGGTAAGAGACAAGCAAAGAAAAATCAAAGGGTGTGGAAAATACTTTTCATGCATGATTATCTCGTTAAACCAAACCAGCATATTTGGACATCATTTAGAATTCAATATAAGTATTGTTGGACAAAAATAAATAAATTTAACTCATTAGATAATAAAACCAATTAATATTTTTAAACTATAGCAACAATAGAAAATTAGACACAAAGATTTTGACATTTATTGACACCTTTTTGTAGGGTGGGTATACTATGGATCAGAAAAATAAACTTAAAACATTAGATACTTAAACCAGTTTCACAAATATTGCAAATAATCCACGCCATTCCTAATAAATGCACACATGCATCAATACAAATGCAGTCATAATCTGAATTTACTATCCAAAAGTATACTTTTAATCTGAGAGAAAATAATTTTGTCGGCAGTCAACATTTAATAGTAGAAAGAAAACCATGGAAATAAATTGAAAGGGTCGAAGGGGAGAGGTCAACTGTTATGAGCCAGTTCACAATAGGGTAGTAAATGAATATTGATGTATCAACTTGACCACTTTTGTTGCTACTCTTAGGGGAGATGGAGGAAGTCAAAGAAGAATAGGTAAAAGCATTGGTGCCATTTCAAACAAGCATCCTATCGTTAACTTTTAGAATACAAATAGTATTGAGTTTCCAATACTTATCTGATTCGTACCACCTGTTATGTTCATGCTTTCCCAAATTCTTTAACTTTATCCTCTGGCTACCAGCATTACTCCGGACACGTGACCATGCAAATCCACAAAACTGTTAGATTCGTACTGCAGAATAAATAGAAAAGGCAAATGCAAAAGAAAATGTTAATGGCTGACAGAACCTATTACCATGTCAAAACCAATGCCACGATACAAGTTAGTTGTCCTTTTCATGCATTCCTTTCTAATGCTGGGACAAATTGACATTTGTAATCCAATTAGGATATGAGAGGATAGGAGACAGGTTATTAGATAGTTTTTGGAATTATTTAGTAATAAGAGATAATAAGTGCACTGATTGAAGATGTGTTGTCTCCTTCAATGAACTCTCTAGCTACCATGTGGTTTCGTCTTCAGAACATTTGAACCATCTTGGTAGATGTGTTATTGTCAGCGTTTGAGGACTCGGCGTTGTTGTCATCGACGTTGTTGTCGGTGTTCAGCGTCATTGGCGTTGGAGGCTGCAACATCAGGCCGACCAGACTGTCGGAAGGGAAGAGGCACATGTGTGGTATCGAGACTCAAAAGTGAAGAGCGGCTTTGTGGTTAGGGCGTGGAGTAGTCGAGAGAAGAATGTGGCTAACAATGTGGGAATGAGAGCAGTGTCGGTGCCCTAATGTGTATATATAGTTAGGTTTTATATCCAACGGTCGAGAAGAACCAAGTCACACATGAATCGGACGGGCACAAATAAACAGGCTGTTGTCTACTTATGGTAGGAAAATTATTATAAATTCAATTCATTACTCTATTAGCTAGGTAAGTTAAATCTGTCGTTTGACTTGCGATTCCGGTCGTGTATTAATAAAATATTTTTCATACAGTTACCTAAAAACTCACTTTAGAAAAATTAATGAGAAGTGTGCAGGACACATATTAAATTGCATATGACACTAATAAAACAAGTCCGGATAGTAGATTGTGAACACGTAAGTTCGGACATATCCAGATTTTGTGTCCCCATTTTGGATGTGTCTATTCAATATCTGTCGTTTGTCTACTTAATTATTTTCTAAGAATAGATTTTTCATATTTAATATATGACTGGAATTCAGTGGGACATAGTTTGAAATATAAAACTTAGACACAAAATTTACATTGAAAATAAACGTGTTAAATATGGAATGCACATACGAGATTTGTATTTAGCCTAAGGTGGGATAGAAATGATACCCGGCGGTACTTCACACACTAAAATTCTTAAATACTCCATCCAAGTACCCCCTCTCTCTACAAATATATTATATTTTTATTCTTAATCAAACAATAATAAATGATTTCCTAATTATCCTAGTAGCCTTCTAAATTTTCAAGCCATCTCTCTTATTATCTAATAATTTAACAAATAGATTTTCATGTACATAAAAGAAAACAACGATTAATAGGAAGAAATGAAAAAGTTAATATTTACCTTTCATAAACATTGATTGATAGAAAATAAGTCATTTTGTAATAAACATATAAACCATAAAGCAAAAAATATATATAGACATGTATTTTTCTATAACAATGACGTGTTTATATGTAATAGAATACAATAATTTATATATTTATTTATCTTTGTTAGTGAATATGTTTTATTTGTCAAAAATTATATTATTCTAATTTTCAACCTTATTAAATGATTATATGTAATAGAATACAAAATATCTATAAATATTAACCTAATGAAATGATTTCCCAAGATATGTAAGTTTTGAAACAATAATGTAAATATTCATTTTTGTCTCACTTGCTCACTCTTATTTACACTTTCTCAAAACCACCCAATGATTCGTGTTGTCATGCTCTTTACTTTT